>JAZGUH010000242.1:2245000-2252800 GCA_037893225.1 Hippasteria phrygiana
TAGGGTTAGGGTTAGGGTTAGGGTTAGGGTTAGGGTTAGGGTTAGGGTTAGGGTTAGGGTTAGGGTTAGGGTTAGGGTTAGGGTTAGGGTTAGGGTTAGGGTTAGGGTTAGGGTTAGGGTTAGGGTTAGGGTTAGGGTTAGGGTTAGGGTTAGGGTTAGGGTTAGGGTTAGGGTTAGGGTTAGGGTTAGGGTTAGGGTTAGGGTTAGGGTTAGGGTTAGGGTTAGGGTTAGGGTTAGGGTTAGGGTTAGGGTTAGGGTTAGGGTTAGGGTTAGGGTTAGGGTTAGGGTTAGGGTTAGGGTTAGGGTTAGGGTTAGGGTTAGGGTTAGGGTTAGGGTTAGGGTTAGGGTTAGGGTTAGGGTTAGGGTTAGGGTTAGGGTTAGGGTTAGGGTTAGGGTTAGGGTTAGGGTTAGGGTTAGGGTTAGGGTTAGGGTTAGGGTTAGGGTTAGGGTTAGGGTTAGGGTTAGGGTTAGGGTTAGGGTTAGGGTTAGGGTTAGGGTTAGGGTTAGGGTTAGGGTTAGGGTTAGGGTTAGGGTTAGGGTTAGGGTTAGGGTTAGGGTTAGGGTTAGGGTTAGGGTTAGGGTTAGGGTTAGGGTTAGGGTTAGGGTTAGGGTTAGGGTTAGGGTTAGGGTTAGGGTTAGGGTTAGGGTTAGGGTTAGGGTTAGGGTTAGGGTTAGGGTTAGGGTTAGGGTTAGGGTTAGGGTTAGGGTTAGGGTTAGGGTTAGGGTTAGGGTTAGGGTTAGGGTTAGGGTTAGGGTTAGGGTTAGGGTTAGGGTTAGGGTTAGGGTTAGGGTTAGGGTTAGGGTTAGGGTTAGGGTTAGGGTTAGGGTTAGGGTTAGGGTTAGGGTTAGGGTTAGGGTTAGGGTTAGGGTTAGGGTTAGGGTTAGGGTTAGGGTTAGGGTTAGGGTTAGGGTTAGGGTTAGGGTTAGGGTTAGGGTTAGGGTTAGGGTTAGGGTTAGGGTTAGGGTTAGGGTTAGGGTTAGGGTTAGGGTTAGGGTTAGGGTTAGGGTTAGGGTTAGGGTTAGGGTTAGGGTTAGGGTTAGGGTTAGGGTTAGGGTTAGGGTTAGGGTTAGGGTTAGGGTTAGGGTTAGGGTTAGGGTTAGGGTTAGGGTTAGGGTTAGGGTTAGGGTTAGGGTTAGGGTTAGGGTTAGGGTTAGGGTTAGGGTTAGGGTTAGGGTTAGGGTTAGGGTTAGGGTTAGGGTTAGGGTTAGGGTTAGGGTTAGGGTTAGGGTTAGGGTTAGGGTTAGGGTTAGGGTTAGGGTTAGGGTTAGGGTTAGGGTTAGGGTTAGGGTTAGGGTTAGGGTTAGGGTTAGGGTTAGGGTTAGGGTTAGGGTTAGGGTTAGGGTTAGGGTTAGGGTTAGGGTTAGGGTTAGGGTTAGGGTTAGGGTTAGGGTTAGGGTTAGGGTTAGGGTTAGGGTTAGGGTTAGGGTTAGGGTTAGGGTTAGGGTTAGGGTTAGGGTTAGGGTTAGGGTTAGGGTTAGGGTTAGGGTTAGGGTTAGGGTTAGGGTTAGGGTTAGGGTTAGGGTTAGGGTTAGGGTTAGGGTTAGGGTTAGGGTTAGGGTTAGGGTTAGGGTTAGGGTTAGGGTTAGGGTTAGGGTTAGGGTTAGGGTTAGGGTTAGGGTTAGGGTTAGGGTTAGGGTTAGGGTTAGGGTTAGGGTTAGGGTTAGGGTTAGGGTTAGGGTTAGGGTTAGGGTTAGGGTTAGGGTTAGGGTTAGGGTTAGGGTTAGGGTTAGGGTTAGGGTTAGGGTTAGGGTTAGGGTTAGGGTTAGGGTTAGGGTTAGGGTTAGGGTTAGGGTTAGGGTTAGGGTTAGGGTTAGGGTTAGGGTTAGGGTTAGGGTTAGGGTTAGGGTTAGGGTTAGGGTTAGGGTTAGGGTTAGGGTTAGGGTTAGGGTTAGGGTTAGGGTTAGGGTTAGGGTTAGGGTTAGGGTTAGGGTTAGGGTTAGGGTTAGGGTTAGGGTTAGGGTTAGGGTTAGGGTTAGGGTTAGGGTTAGGGTTAGGGTTAGGGTTAGGGTTAGGGTTAGGGTTAGGGTTAGGGTTAGGGTTAGGGTTAGGGTTAGGGTTAGGGTTAGGGTTAGGGTTAGGGTTAGGGTTAGGGTTAGGGTTAGGGTTAGGGTTAGGGTTAGGGTTAGGGTTAGGGTTAGGGTTAGGGTTAGGGTTAGGGTTAGGGTTAGGGTTAGGGTTAGGGTTAGGGTTAGGGTTAGGGTTAGGGTTAGGGTTAGGGTTAGGGTTAGGGTTAGGGTTAGGGTTAGGGTTAGGGTTAGGGTTAGGGTTAGGGTTAGGGTTAGGGTTAGGGTTAGGGTTAGGGTTAGGGTTAGGGTTAGGGTTAGGGTTAGGGTTAGGGTTAGGGTTAGGGTTAGGGTTAGGGTTAGGGTTAGGGTTAGGGTTAGGGTTAGGGTTAGGGTTAGGGTTAGGGTTAGGGTTAGGGTTAGGGTTAGGGTTAGGGTTAGGGTTAGGGTTAGGGTTAGGGTTAGGGTTAGGGTTAGGGTTAGGGTTAGGGTTAGGGTTAGGGTTAGGGTTAGGGTTAGGGTTAGGGTTAGGGTTAGGGTTAGGGTTAGGGTTAGGGTTAGGGTTAGGGTTAGGGTTAGGGTTAGGGTTAGGGTTAGGGTTAGGGTTAGGGTTAGGGTTAGGGTTAGGGTTAGGGTTAGGGTTAGGGTTAGGGTTAGGGTTAGGGTTAGGGTTAGGGTTAGGGTTAGGGTTAGGGTTAGGGTTAGGGTTAGGGTTAGGGTTAGGGTTAGGGTTAGGGTTAGGGTTAGGGTTAGGGTTAGGGTTAGGGTTAGGGTTAGGGTTAGGGTTAGGGTTAGGGTTAGGGTTAGGGTTAGGGTTAGGGTTAGGGTTAGGGTTAGGGTTAGGGTTAGGGTTAGGGTTAGGGTTAGGGTTAGGGTTAGGGTTAGGGTTAGGGTTAGGGTTAGGGTTAGGGTTAGGGTTAGGGTTAGGGTTAGGGTTAGGGTTAGGGTTAGGGTTAGGGTTAGGGTTAGGGTTAGGGTTAGGGTTAGGGTTAGGGTTAGGGTTAGGGTTAGGGTTAGGGTTAGGGTTAGGGTTAGGGTTAGGGTTAGGGTTAGGGTTAGGGTTAGGGTTAGGGTTAGGGTTAGGGTTAGGGTTAGGGTTAGGGTTAGGGTTAGGGTTAGGGTTAGGGTTAGGGTTAGGGTTAGGGTTAGGGTTAGGGTTAGGGTTAGGGTTAGGGTTAGGGTTAGGGTTAGGGTTAGGGTTAGGGTTAGGGTTAGGGTTAGGGTTAGGGTTAGGGTTAGGGTTAGGGTTAGGGTTAGGGTTAGGGTTAGGGTTAGGGTTAGGGTTAGGGTTAGGGTTAGGGTTAGGGTTAGGGTTAGGGTTAGGGTTAGGGTTAGGGTTAGGGTTAGGGTTAGGGTTAGGGTTAGGGTTAGGGTTAGGGTTAGGGTTAGGGTTAGGGTTAGGGTTAGGGTTAGGGTTAGGGTTAGGGTTAGGGTTAGGGTTAGGGTTAGGGTTAGGGTTAGGGTTAGGGTTAGGGTTAGGGTTAGGGTTAGGGTTAGGGTTAGGGTTAGGGTTAGGGTTAGGGTTAGGGTTAGGGTTAGGGTTAGGGTTAGGGTTAGGGTTAGGGTTAGGGTTAGGGTTAGGGTTAGGGTTAGGGTTAGGGTTAGGGTTAGGGTTAGGGTTAGGGTTAGGGTTAGGGTTAGGGTTAGGGTTAGGGTTAGGGTTAGGGTTAGGGTTAGGGTTAGGGTTAGGGTTAGGGTTAGGGTTAGGGTTAGGGTTAGGGTTAGGGTTAGGGTTAGGGTTAGGGTTAGGGTTAGGGTTAGGGTTAGGGTTAGGGTTAGGGTTAGGGTTAGGGTTAGGGTTAGGGTTAGGGTTAGGGTTAGGGTTAGGGTTAGGGTTAGGGTTAGGGTTAGGGTTAGGGTTAGGGTTAGGGTTAGGGTTAGGGTTAGGGTTAGGGTTAGGGTTAGGGTTAGGGTTAGGGTTAGGGTTAGGGTTAGGGTTAGGGTTAGGGTTAGGGTTAGGGTTAGGGTTAGGGTTAGGGTTAGGGTTAGGGTTAGGGTTAGGGTTAGGGTTAGGGTTAGGGTTAGGGTTAGGGTTAGGGTTAGGGTTAGGGTTAGGGTTAGGGTTAGGGTTAGGGTTAGGGTTAGGGTTAGGGTTAGGGTTAGGGTTAGGGTTAGGGTTAGGGTTAGGGTTAGGGTTAGGGTTAGGGTTAGGGTTAGGGTTAGGGTTAGGGTTAGGGTTAGGGTTAGGGTTAGGGTTAGGGTTAGGGTTAGGGTTAGGGTTAGGGTTAGGGTTAGGGTTAGGGTTAGGGTTAGGGTTAGGGTTAGGGTTAGGGTTAGGGTTAGGGTTAGGGTTAGGGTTAGGGTTAGGGTTAGGGTTAGGGTTAGGGTTAGGGTTAGGGTTAGGGTTAGGGTTAGGGTTAGGGTTAGGGTTAGGGTTAGGGTTAGGGTTAGGGTTAGGGTTAGGGTTAGGGTTAGGGTTAGGGTTAGGGTTAGGGTTAGGGTTAGGGTTAGGGTTAGGGTTAGGGTTAGGGTTAGGGTTAGGGTTAGGGTTAGGGTTAGGGTTAGGGTTAGGGTTAGGGTTAGGGTTAGGGTTAGGGTTAGGGTTAGGGTTAGGGTTAGGGTTAGGGTTAGGGTTAGGGTTAGGGTTAGGGTTAGGGTTAGGGTTAGGGTTAGGGTTAGGGTTAGGGTTAGGGTTAGGGTTAGGGTTAGGGTTAGGGTTAGGGTTAGGGTTAGGGTTAGGGTTAGGGTTAGGGTTAGGGTTAGGGTTAGGGTTAGGGTTAGGGTTAGGGTTAGGGTTAGGGTTAGGGTTAGGGTTAGGGTTAGGGTTAGGGTTAGGGTTAGGGTTAGGGTTAGGGTTAGGGTTAGGGTTAGGGTTAGGGTTAGGGTTAGGGTTAGGGTTAGGGTTAGGGTTAGGGTTAGGGTTAGGGTTAGGGTTAGGGTTAGGGTTAGGGTTAGGGTTAGGGTTAGGGTTAGGGTTAGGGTTAGGGTTAGGGTTAGGGTTAGGGTTAGGGTTAGGGTTAGGGTTAGGGTTAGGGTTAGGGTTAGGGTTAGGGTTAGGGTTAGGGTTAGGGTTAGGGTTAGGGTTAGGGTTAGGGTTAGGGTTAGGGTTAGGGTTAGGGTTAGGGTTAGGGTTAGGGTTAGGGTTAGGGTTAGGGTTAGGGTTAGGGTTAGGGTTAGGGTTAGGGTTAGGGTTAGGGTTAGGGTTAGGGTTAGGGTTAGGGTTAGGGTTAGGGTTAGGGTTAGGGTTAGGGTTAGGGTTAGGGTTAGGGTTAGGGTTAGGGTTAGGGTTAGGGTTAGGGTTAGGGTTAGGGTTAGGGTTAGGGTTAGGGTTAGGGTTAGGGTTAGGGTTAGGGTTAGGGTTAGGGTTAGGGTTAGGGTTAGGGTTAGGGTTAGGGTTAGGGTTAGGGTTAGGGTTAGGGTTAGGGTTAGGGTTAGGGTTAGGGTTAGGGTTAGGGTTAGGGTTAGGGTTAGGGTTAGGGTTAGGGTTAGGGTTAGGGTTAGGGTTAGGGTTAGGGTTAGGGTTAGGGTTAGGGTTAGGGTTAGGGTTAGGGTTAGGGTTAGGGTTAGGGTTAGGGTTAGGGTTAGGGTTAGGGTTAGGGTTAGGGTTAGGGTTAGGGTTAGGGTTAGGGTTAGGGTTAGGGTTAGGGTTAGGGTTAGGGTTAGGGTTAGGGTTAGGGTTAGGGTTAGGGTTAGGGTTAGGGTTAGGGTTAGGGTTAGGGTTAGGGTTAGGGTTAGGGTTAGGGTTAGGGTTAGGGTTAGGGTTAGGGTTAGGGTTAGGGTTAGGGTTAGGGTTAGGGTTAGGGTTAGGGTTAGGGTTAGGGTTAGGGTTAGGGTTAGGGTTAGGGTTAGGGTTAGGGTTAGGGTTAGGGTTAGGGTTAGGGTTAGGGTTAGGGTTAGGGTTAGGGTTAGGGTTAGGGTTAGGGTTAGGGTTAGGGTTAGGGTTAGGGTTAGGGTTAGGGTTAGGGTTAGGGTTAGGGTTAGGGTTAGGGTTAGGGTTAGGGTTAGGGTTAGGGTTAGGGTTAGGGTTAGGGTTAGGGTTAGGGTTAGGGTTAGGGTTAGGGTTAGGGTTAGGGTTAGGGTTAGGGTTAGGGTTAGGGTTAGGGTTAGGGTTAGGGTTAGGGTTAGGGTTAGGGTTAGGGTTAGGGTTAGGGTTAGGGTTAGGGTTAGGGTTAGGGTTAGGGTTAGGGTTAGGGTTAGGGTTAGGGTTAGGGTTAGGGTTAGGGTTAGGGTTAGGGTTAGGGTTAGGGTTAGGGTTAGGGTTAGGGTTAGGGTTAGGGTTAGGGTTAGGGTTAGGGTTAGGGTTAGGGTTAGGGTTAGGGTTAGGGTTAGGGTTAGGGTTAGGGTTAGGGTTAGGGTTAGGGTTAGGGTTAGGGTTAGGGTTAGGGTTAGGGTTAGGGTTAGGGTTAGGGTTAGGGTTAGGGTTAGGGTTAGGGTTAGGGTTAGGGTTAGGGTTAGGGTTAGGGTTAGGGTTAGGGTTAGGGTTAGGGTTAGGGTTAGGGTTAGGGTTAGGGTTAGGGTTAGGGTTAGGGTTAGGGTTAGGGTTAGGGTTAGGGTTAGGGTTAGGGTTAGGGTTAGGGTTAGGGTTAGGGTTAGGGTTAGGGTTAGGGTTAGGGTTAGGGTTAGGGTTAGGGTTAGGGTTAGGGTTAGGGTTAGGGTTAGGGTTAGGGTTAGGGTTAGGGTTAGGGTTAGGGTTAGGGTTAGGGTTAGGGTTAGGGTTAGGGTTAGGGTTAGGGTTAGGGTTAGGGTTAGGGTTAGGGTTAGGGTTAGGGTTAGGGTTAGGGTTAGGGTTAGGGTTAGGGTTAGGGTTAGGGTTAGGGTTAGGGTTAGGGTTAGGGTTAGGGTTAGGGTTAGGGTTAGGGTTAGGGTTAGGGTTAGGGTTAGGGTTAGGGTTAGGGTTAGGGTTAGGGTTAGGGTTAGGGTTAGGGTTAGGGTTAGGGTTAGGGTTAGGGTTAGGGTTAGGGTTAGGGTTAGGGTTAGGGTTAGGGTTAGGGTTAGGGTTAGGGTTAGGGTTAGGGTTAGGGTTAGGGTTAGGGTTAGGGTTAGGGTTAGGGTTAGGGTTAGGGTTAGGGTTAGGGTTAGGGTTAGGGTTAGGGTTAGGGTTAGGGTTAGGGTTAGGGTTAGGGTTAGGGTTAGGGTTAGGGTTAGGGTTAGGGTTAGGGTTAGGGTTAGGGTTAGGGTTAGGGTTAGGGTTAGGGTTAGGGTTAGGGTTAGGGTTAGGGTTAGGGTTAGGGTTAGGGTTAGGGTTAGGGTTAGGGTTAGGGTTAGGGTTAGGGTTAGGGTTAGGGTTAGGGTTAGGGTTAGGGTTAGGGTTAGGGTTAGGGTTAGGGTTAGGGTTAGGGTTAGGGTTAGGGTTAGGGTTAGGGTTAGGGTTAGGGTTAGGGTTAGGGTTAGGGTTAGGGTTAGGGTTAGGGTTAGGGTTAGGGTTAGGGTTAGGGTTAGGGTTAGGGTTAGGGTTAGGGTTAGGGTTAGGGTTAGGGTTAGGGTTAGGGTTAGGGTTAGGGTTAGGGTTAGGGTTAGGGTTAGGGTTAGGGTTAGGGTTAGGGTTAGGGTTAGGGTTAGGGTTAGGGTTAGGGTTAGGGTTAGGGTTAGGGTTAGGGTTAGGGTTAGGGTTAGGGTTAGGGTTAGGGTTAGGGTTAGGGTTAGGGTTAGGGTTAGGGTTAGGGTTAGGGTTAGGGTTAGGGTTAGGGTTAGGGTTAGGGTTAGGGTTAGGGTTAGGGTTAGGGTTAGGGTTAGGGTTAGGGTTAGGGTTAGGGTTAGGGTTAGGGTTAGGGTTAGGGTTAGGGTTAGGGTTAGGGTTAGGGTTAGGGTTAGGGTTAGGGTTAGGGTTAGGGTTAGGGTTAGGGTTAGGGTTAGGGT